>CM041783.1:18686906-18723284 GCA_023374045.1 Limonium bicolor | reverse complement strand
TGTGGGGCAACAAGTGGAGGGAGTTTGTGAGAGGTGCAAGTCGTTGCAGGAGGATGATACAGTCATCTTCTACATGAGGATCGCTCAGGAGGGGGGTAAAGCTACTGATAGTGAGGGAAGAGCCGGTTTCTGGTTCGGGTTCAAAAAGCCTAATTATAGACTGATCCAGTGACGGTTAACCATGGGATATTTCTTTGGATGCGCTTAACCGGAGGAGGTAGGCTAGCAGATTGCTTGCCGCAAGTAGATGGTTTTTTTTTTTTTTTTTTTGTACAGCCGCAACGCAAGCAGATGTTAAGAATCTCTTTTTTGTTGACAGAATTTCAGTATCCTCCTTTGATCAAATTTTAATGTGTTACTTAGTGGGTTGGTACTCACTTACTCTACTCTTCAAACAAAGTTTAATGTATGCGCGTGTATGCTGAAGGTCCCCCGTCGACTTGAGGTTGCGGCCAGCGAATATATAGTTGCTATTTATTTATGGTACTATTTCGATCGAACCAGCTAGTTTATTTATTTGGATTGTTTTTGCAGATTTTACAATTTGTATCTAAAAAAATAAAATAGACGACTCTTTACATTGATAACTACGTACAACCACAAAGCACTGTAAAACCCTCTAGGTTTCAATCCAAGAGTCGTTTTTCTACTTTTGATGCTTGATCATTATCATAGCCTTGGTCTCTATCATTATCTATATCAAGATCAAGAGACTTCCATTCATTTTACAAAACATCAAAAAGTCCTTAACCACTAGTATCATTCACATTCAAAAATAAAAATGACTCACGATATGAACAGTACAAGAAGAATTGTCAATGTATCTCAAAATCAAAGACATTTGCTCTTGGTGACCATAATTAGGAGTGCAATCAAGAATCACAGGAAAATATTTTGCATGGCTTACTTTCTTGATGATCTCTAATTTAATAGTAGAAGCAAGCAAACTTATTAATTTAGTTTGAATGTTATGACCAAGATAATGAACATGATAATCATTTGTAATACGCTAACATGCTTCTGAACAATGGGTCAAACTCTGCTAACATCTCTATAAGCCCAAGAAATTTCCATTGCTATTTTCATACAACCTTCTTCTTTGTACACGAAAAGCTAGACTATGTTTTTCAAGAAATTTCACAATAGAAATTATTCTAAATAGCATCTTTTTTATGATCCTTGTTCTTTCTCGATTTTTTGAACACTTTTATCAATGGTCTCATTTTTAAGGAGCCTTAAACGTAACTCATACCAAGTAGCCATATTCTTCACATGTTCTACACTTGTCTCATGCTCTTTAAGCCTAACACTTATATGTGTCCAATCTCCAAAACCATCCTTTGTCAATTGACCTTTTCCGGGCCCTTTTCTAAATACTCTACAACAAAAACAAAACACTTTATCAAGATCCTTTTAGTATACAAGCCAGTCTCTGTCAATCTTTTCTTCATTCGGCAAAACTCTAGTATAAAATGTCGAACAAAATTTCCTAGAACATTTATCTCTAGGGCCGTTCTCAACTGACAAGTCTCTTTTAGGTAGACCTGGCAATTTTAACCCAACCCGAAACCCAACCCGAACCCAACCCGATTTTTGTGGGTTTGGGTCCTCATTATTGACCCATTTATTTTTTTGGGTTGGGTTAGGGTAAGACCCTAATTTTTTGGTTGGGTTAGGGTAGTGATCTAAACCCACGACCCAACCTGAAACCCGAAAATGTATTTATAAATAATAAAATATAAATTACTTTTGTATATACAATTATTTTCAGACCAAATAATACTTAGCCCAAAATTTTTTACCTATTGGCTCACCTGGCCCAGTCAAACCTTAGTGTACGGTTAAAACCTTAATGTCTTGCGGTGCGGTGCAACATTCTCACATATCCAGTTCAGGTGCCGCTGTTCATCTAGGCCGAAGGTTTGTTTTTCTTTCCTCATGTTTTTTTTTTCTCATGCATCACAACGTTCTCGTCTCTTCCTCTCCCACCTTTTCACATTCTTTCGTCTCTATTTTCTTTTGACAATAACAAGATAGTATATTGATTTCTGGATAAGCATGCTCGTATACTTGTTTGACTGTGTACTGCCATTTGTCATCTTGAAGTGCTTCTTGTTGTTGTGATTATGTAGGTAGGATTCTTAAAACCTATTTCTCCTTTTGTGTTTGTCTATTTGGTTGATATGTTACTCCATAACTTCTATAATTTCGAACTAGACTTTACCACTATTCCAGGATTCATCATGCCAATTTCATCAGTTTTGTTTATTTTTCTTTGTTCTTAATTAGCTTTAGTATTTATGAAGCACGGACACGTCATTTTGTAGTCGTCTCTCATCCCGGAAATGTCTTAGAAATAGGAGACGTCCGGAAATGCAAGAAACTGAAGATGGTCATGCATATCTTTCTACTATAGACATGTTCCACTACAATTACTATTGAAGAGTGAGTCTTTTCGGTTGAAAGCTGAGTTGTACATGGTGTTTGATGAGTATATAGGAAAGAATACTAGCAAAAATCATTCCCCTTCTACTTCTGCATCTTTTCACCACAACAACCCTCTCACCGTCTATTGATTGATGGATATATAGTTACCATGCTTGCTAATAATGATACAGTTGCATTTGATACCACTTTTGCTAACGGTTTATACACCACATAATCGTAGTAGTTCTGATTTCAGATCTCGAAACCTTGGTGTGATCGGATGAGCAAGTAGTAGTAGTAGTATTATATGGAGTTGATCTAGATATTTCGCTGGTTTGATTATTTAATTGATCATATTTCACTAATTAAGAAGAGATGATATTATACTGATAGAAGAAAGAAAAATATAGAAACAGACATGAAGCTGCTGTAGTTGCTGAGAGGAGGAAAGTAATAACCTGGTTGGTTTAACCCGAACGGTTTTTATTATGGTTTTTTGTTTCCCAATCACTTTTAGATTTCCTACTACATGAAATTTTGACGTTGTATTAAGATATTTTCTATCTGGATTAGGGAATGAATCATTTGTTTTTATTTTCATTCTCTATTTGATTAACTGGGATCATGTATAAATCTAGATAGGACTCATAAAAAGAAACCTATGGAAAGAGCACATGTTATCAGATTTTTGAATTCATAGGAAACTGTGTAGTACTCTGGATTCTTTGCATAACATATCGTTTAAAGTCGATTACGTTGGCTTAAAAAATGGGTTGGGTGGGTTGGGTTAGGGTTGAATGATTTTAAATGGGTTGGGTTAGGGTCATGATTCTTCAACCCGATTATTTTTGGGTTGGGTTGGGTTAATGATATTTTAAATGGGTTGGGTTAGGGTTGATATCAACCCGACCCATCAACCCGAATTGCCAGGTCTACTTTTAGGACCCTTTGTTACTAAAACATCAATCATTATATAATCTAAAGAATCCCAGTTTCTCGGATCATATATATCTAGCAAGGGAGAGAAGTTCAATGTCTCTTGTTGCTCTACATGATCATTATCATCTAAATGATCAATATTGTTGCTCTCATCATTATTCTCAATAGGATCAACATGATCATCGGGAAGAGTTTCAACATTTAAAGGCACAACGTCATCAACATTAGCATGTTATCAAACACAAATTGAGATTCATTAAAAACAAACTTATCAAGGGCTCCTCTTTGTGACTTTTGTAGTTCTTCTATTCTCTTCTTTTTCTTATGCTTCTTACATTCATAGTCAAACTTTCTAGTTTTTGATGACATACTAGAGAAACTATACTAAAATAGGAGTTGAAACGATAGAACCTGGAATTTAGTGATTGATGCAATTCGCTGTTCTTTCTCCTTTATGCTTCAAGTTTTAGTCACTTATTTGATTACGGTAAGAAGCAATCGTTCCACCCTTCAAAAATAAACACGAAAAAAACAAACATTATGCTTGGTTATAATAGTTAGGTTAATAAAAATCCAAATAGAGAAAAAATGGTTAAAGTATAAAAACACACAATAAAAAAGTATCCAAATATAATGAGGCGCACAAAAAATTTAAAGTAATGATTAGGTTCAATTAAATATAATCAAAAAATTTTGTTTTGCCTTCATGGAGTTTCGGTTTGCCTAATTTATTTTTTCTAGATTATTTGATTTTTTATGACTTTTTTAAAAGTTGAATCGATTGTATATATCTTCTAACAAAATAAACGCCAACAAGCTAATTATTCAGTATCATCCTAGAAAACTATAAAGTTTCAATTGATTAATTCACTATCCTATATGGTGTACACGCAACATATAATCAAAATAACATATAGATTGCGACATGCATTTTGGCATTTGGCAAATAGGAGAAATTGCTGGAAATAAAATATACTCCCTTTGTCTTGAATTTATCGTCCTGTTTGCTTTATGACACGTTTTTCCACTTCAATATTAAACATATAATAAAATAATTTTATAAACTAAATTTTGTATATATAGTTTAACATGTAAGGAATCATATGAAAAACTTAAATTTTAAAAATTATTTCATCTTATAGGTTAAAAATTGAAGTTAAACGACATGTCCAAATAGTAAACAGGACGGTCAATTCAGGACGGAGGGAGTATAAACTAATGCTAGAAAGTGAATTTTATAAATAATTACCTGTTACACTGCAGTCTGGAGATTGATAAATGGTTGACGAATGACGACCAATACCATGGACGAACAGTGTGTGTAGGAAAGTGAGTCGAAGAAGAACTCACAGTGAGAAAACGCGAAAGAAAAGAAGTATAGGAGAGAGATTGATTTAGGCAAAGCTTTCTGTATTGTGTATTGTGTCCTACAAGCCTAGGACTAACAACTAATATATAGAGTTTGGAGGTAGAGAAAGATTACATAAAGATTACAGAAGATCAGAAAAACTACCCTAAATGAAGATATTATATACAGACTGAAATAAATGCTATGGATACACATACATGGACTAAAATAAATGGTTGGACTAAATACATGGACTAAAATAAATTGTTGGACTAAAATAAATGGTTTGCCTAAAATAAGTTATCTAGCCTAACACCCCCCCTCAAGCCGTAGGGAAGCTAGATTGCCAAGGCTTGTGCGCTGTGCATCGTGAATGCCTAACCGAGGTAACTGCGTATGATATCGTGTGCCTGGTAGTGCCTTGGTCATCATATCAGCAAGTTGACTGCTGGAAGGAGTGTAAACGACATCGACCAAACCTTGTTGTATCTTATCCTGTACGAAGTGACAATCAATCTCAATGTGTTTTGTACGTTCGTGAAAGACCGGGTTGCGTGCAATGTAAATGGCTGACTGGTTATCACACTTTACTGGTATGGGGGTAATGTTATTGACGCCCATTTCATGCAAAAGACGTGTAAGCCACGTCAGCTCTGCGGTCACACGTCGTAAAGAACGATATTCCGCCTCAGCGCTAGAGAGGGAGACAGAACCTTGCTTTTTGGTCTTCCAGGAAATGGGACTGTTCCCTAGAAAGATGTAGTACCCAGACACTGATTTTCTTGTGTTGGGGCAGGCGGCCCAGTCAGAATCACAATATGCAACCAAGTCAAGTGTCTTAGCATGGTCTCGCGCAAGAATTATACCATAGCTCAATGTTCCCTTAATGTAACTTAGGGCATGGATTGCTGCATGCATGTGAACATCAGTTGGTTGTTGCATGAACTGACTTAAGACTTGTACAGTGAAACTGATGTCAGGTCGTGTATTTGACAAGTAGTTTAGCTTGCCCACTAAACACCGGTAAACAGTGGGATCATCTAGAGGCACACCATCAGTGTGCAATAGTGGCTTGCCTACTATCATAGGTCCTGTTGTTGCCTTCTTATTTTCACAATTGAATTCCCTGAGGAGATCTATACAGAACTTGCGTGGGAGAGAACAAATCCTCGTGAGGTAGGAAGAATTCTATGCCCAAGAAGTAGTGCAATGTACCAAGGTCTTTTATTTTGAAGTTTTTGTCTAGAGCACACTTGAGGTGATCAATGCTATTTTAATTATTGCCAACGACGAGCATGTCGTCCACATATATAGCTACAAATAAATGCTCATTGTCACGCTTCTTGGAAAATAAAGAGTAATCATTTTTGGACTGGGAGAAACCAAGAGCGTGGAGAAAAGAGGCTAACTTGGAAAACCACTGACGAGACGCCTGTTTCAGCCCATATAAGGATTTTTTTCAAGAGACATGCCTTAATGGTTCCAGAGACCTCAAGCCCCGGCGGTATCTTCATGTAAACTTCTTCATCAAGATCGCCATGTAAAAAGGCATTATTGACATCAAGTTGGTTGATTATCCAACCTCGATGCAAAGCAAAGCAAGCAGGGCACGTATTGTTGTCATTTTAACTACTGGTGAGAAGGTTTTGTGATAGTCAAGCCCGTGACGTTGTGTAAAACCCTTGGCCACTAACCGTGCTTTGTACCTTTCTAACGTGCCGTCAGATTTTAGTTTGATACGGTAAACCCATTTGCAACTTACAAGTTTCTTTCCCTTAGGTGGGGTAACTATGCTCCATGTGTTATTGTCTTCTAAAGCTCGAATTTCTTTCTGCATAGCTTCATTCCAATGCGCATAAAGGACAGCCTCCTTATAGCTTGCAGGTTCACTCTCGTGTGGACTGTGTGTAACGGAGACAAAGGCCTTTGAGGGACTTAATTGAGCATCAGTCAAACTTGCATAATCGGAGAGAAGATTTGTGTTTGTTGTACGACGATCTATCCTGTCGTCAAGTATCTCCTGAAATGCAGTGTTGCAGAAGTAGTCTGCCAAATAACTTGGTTTATGAGACTCCCTGCTGGACCGGCGTAAGCTTGTTGGAATATTGCTGGATGAAGGTTGCTCTTGGGCCGGTACAAAAGCTTGCTCGCTGGGATCATTATCATTCCACATGTTGGGCCTGATTCGCTGAATTGGACCGGCAAAGGAGAGAGCTCAATTGATTCGCCATGTTGGGCTGGTAAGGAAGGTGACTCATTTGCGCATGGATCAGTGATACCATATGTGCGTGGCATATCATCATCATACCAGACAGGCGTGTGCAAATTAGAAGCCTCGCTACTTGTGACGTTACTCTGTTTGGTTAAAAGTCTGAATGGAAATTCTTGAGTGTGGAATTTTACATCTCTACATATTTCGACTTTCATTGTGTCCAAACACAAAATTTTATGTCCCTTTTTCCTCGGGTCAATTCCTAAATATATACAAGATTAGGCCCTAGGGCTAAACTTTCCGGTTTTGATACCGACAATAGTTTTATAACAGAGACAACCGAATGGTTTAATATTTGCATAGTTGGGCTTTATTTGATATAAACACTCAAAGGGCGTTTGACCATGTAAGGCTTTGGTAGGCAGCTGATTAACCAAAAAGGTAGCATATAATATACATTCTCCCCAATAATCAAGTGGCACACCGGATTGGAAAAATAATGATCTAGCTGTTTCGATTAATATTTGTGCTTTCTTTCGACTACCGCATTTTGTTGCGGTGTGTGAGCACATGTCGTTTGATGAATTATTCCCTCTTGAGCAAAAAGTTTCTTACCTTCATTAGAGCTGCCTTGTTCATTAGCATTATCGGATCGCACAACCTTTACTATGGCTTCGAATTGTCGTGCAACCATTTTGATGAAACCCACTATGGCTTGCCAAGCATCACTCTTTTGCTTTAAAAGATGGACCCAAGTAGTTCTAGTGTGGTCATCAACGAAACATATAAAGTATCTATACCCGTTATAAGTGGTTGCCCTAAATGGTCCCTGTTGGGCAAAATAATGTTGAAACTATCTTGCTAATTATGGGTAGTGAACCCAATCATTGTAGTACAACAAGGTCGTATCCACAGGGACTTCGTAACTATCTAGCTAATTATAAGCTTAGTAAATGCGCAAGAGGATATATACAAAAGTGCATAAATGTAAATTAGGGGTTTTGGGTTTTTGGTTTGTAATTGGAGAAATAAAGAAAAGCAATAAACACTAAACTAACTATCTAGGATAGGTGTAGCCCGGGATGGATATTTGCACCCGTCCTCCCCTTACTGCCGATTGTCGAACCTCGAACTCATAGCTAAACCACGGGAACGCTTAATTAATTAGCAACCTCATCTAGGCCTACTAATCCTAACCAATTTAATCGTTACTTCTCATTCAGCTAAGCCCCGGGTCAATCGATAGCACTAAGCTCAAGTTCCACTAAGGTTGCAATGTAGTCTAATCTCAAAATTATCGAAATCAGAGTACATCGTTTTAGTCTCTAACAGTTTAGGTTTCTATCTCTGAATAACATTTTCATAGAATCCCACAATAATGCTAAACTAATCGGTAGGCCAAACCAACCAATTTAACCCATAGAAGATAAATTGAGCAAAACCCTTAACAAATCCCCAAATCACGAGCAACAAGTTTAGAAGTCATAAACACTCAATAATCATCTTCATTAAGCTCAAAGACTAAAATAAAACCATAAATGAATTCAAGAATCTACAATGGAGTTTAGGGATTTTGGGACAAAATCCCAATCCCTAGCTACAAATGATTCTACACAGCCATAGGAGAGAAAATAAAAGAGCAAGGGATAGATGTAGCCATTAATGGAGCTTGGAAGGGGTGAGCTTCTCTTCTCTTCTCCTCCCTTCTCTTCTCTTCTTCTTTTCTCCTTTAGAATCGCCCTTCCTCTCTGTTTTGGGGCGGAACTCGACTGAATGAAGAATGGGGAAGTTTTTCCCAAAATTCCCCGTTTTAAAACGCAGATCTAGGCAAATTTTCGACCCGTCCGACCCACCCTGGGTCGGACCCGTGGGTCAGACGCGTCCAGGAGCAATTTCAGGGCCGAAAACACGTTTTCTAAAGTCCGTCCGACCCAGACTATGGGTCGGACGATTCCAGTAGCTCGAGGACAAAAATCGCGTTCTTTTAAAAGTCCGTCTGACCCACGTCCGACCCAGACCTATGGGTCGGACGGTTCCAGTAGGCTAACTTCGAAATGCTGTATCTTATTCGTTTCAAACTCCGATTTTGGATCCGTTTACGCCCACGCGTTCCTCTCTTCATCTACTTTACTCCTATCTATGTTATTCCTCCTGTTTAAACAATAAATGTGTAAGACACCAATGAAACACAAAACTAGAGGAAAACAAGCCAGCGTGGAGAAATGAGCATGAAAAGTGTTGATTAGACATATGAAATACTCCCCTAAAACATGCTCATTTAGACACTCATCACACCCCCCCACTTACCTTTTTGCTTGTCCTCAAGCTAAACCAAGCCCCCAAGCAAGTAAGGAATGCTCAATACTAACAAATACTAACATGAATTGTAGGATAAGAGAAGAAGCAAAAAGTGATTAAAACCTTTGAGGAGTGTAAACCATCTCTTAGTGGTGGCATGGGTGTACTTAGGGGAAAACAAAAACTAGAGTTTCGGGGTATGATCCGGAGTGCTTCAAAGTTCTAAAGATTAGGTAACTTGGAGAGCTTTTACCATGGCCAACTTCTCTCAAGAATGGGCATTGAGAAGAAAACAAAAGGAAAAATAGATTTATGCATTTGTTTCACTTTTGCATAAGAGATGAGAGGATAACATTTTGGCATCAAGCCTTTGCATTTAAGAACACTCAACTCTCATTGTTGGTTACCAATGGCGTCTCACAAGTCCCTTAAAGGATTTTCACGAAGAAGCACCCCTTAGCAATCCCTAAGAAAGAAGACAGAAGGAACCCCAAAGCAATAAAAATCCAACCATATAAGATCACTTGGCCACACCGCATGTAAAATGCTCATCAAAAGCAATCAAAAAGAAAAATTTAAGCATTTATCCCACAACTCATAATAGTATTTGTTCTTAATGAGAACAACTCACAACACAAGGGTCCAAGTTTTTTATTTGGACAATCGCAAGATAAGCATGAAGTATTAAGCATTTAAGCACACAATTCACCGAAAAGGTCACTCCCCCACACTTAAATTGAACAATGTCCCCATTGTTCACCAATCAAAACCGGGAAGGTTCCAGAAGACCTTTGCGGGAAGTAGACAAAAGAAAAGCACACGGACACAAACAAACAGTATATCACATAAGATATCCCCAGATTTGCAGATTCAAAATTAGAGAAGAGAGAACGAAAACTAAAAGAACTAGTACTCCCCTGAGATTGCTATTGCTATCAGTTTGTAGAACTCCCCCACACTTGAGCTTCAGTCTCAAGTAGCGTAGCTTGGTTGCGGTGTGGAATTGAAGGTGCACCTGCATAAAAACACTAGAAGCAACCAAACTACAACTGGAGTTTAGGGTTAGCAAAAACAAAACCAAAGGAGAACGAAAACAAAAACAGGAAATAAAAATAATGGAGTCGTTGTGGGCAAATATTAATGGGTGAAACAAGTACTCCCCGATAAGATGCGGATGGAAGATAGGGTGCCCGCACAATTGCTAGTGGGAGGGGTCGTTGAGGTGCTACCTTCAATCGTTGGAGATGAAGGTCCTCTTGGAAAATTTCGCCAGAGGTTCCTTTGTAAGTGTTCCTAATTCCATCCCTTTTCAGAGGGGCTTACCTGTTTCCAAAATATTCACAACACAGACGCCACCAATTGGGCGCAAAAGGGCAAGTCCAAAGAATGCCAAAATAGCCCATTATTGAAAACAATGCAAAATCTATACTACTACGAAATTTAAAAGACAAGACATGAAATGAAATCCGGGTTGCCTCCCGGTAAGCGGCCCTTATTTAGGTCTTTGGCTAGACCATACCACCGTGAAGTCATCCGGGATCGAATATGAACGTTGAAGTCGGCTTCAACGGGTGGGTTGGGCGGGCATCATCTAGCAATGAAGAACGACCCGGATCAAAAGGAAATGTGGCCTCAACACTTAGGATGTGAAAGTGTAAACTCCACCGATCGTTCATCAGGTGGAAGTGTTGAGGTGGGTGATCCTTGGTACGAGGATCAAACTGTGGTGGATCCTCCTCTTCAAATTCAAGGATGTAAACATCCTTATCTTCAGTGAGCGGTGCAGGGAGAACTCCGGAGCGGACTTTGTCTTCAATCTTTGGTCCCGGATCAAATGGGAAGGTGGCCTCCACACTTAGCGGGTGTACGTTGAGCTTCCACCCAACTTCATTAGTGCACGGGTGGGGGCCTTGATCCTTCAAATGAAGATCAAAGTTAGTGGGCTCCTCCTCCTCAAATTCGAGGATGTAGACATCCTCGACCTCGGGGTGAGGCTCATAGGAAGAGCCGAGGTGGACATCAACTTTAGAGGGGGATGCCTCCTTGAAGTCGGTGGTGGTACTCTCCTCTGAGGAGTTAGAGAGAGACAGTGTCTCCTCCTTCTCAAAGTTGAGGATGTGAGCATCCTCGTTATCTTGATAGAGCATGGAGAAGGTGGGGAAATATTGGTAGCTGACTTCAGAGGGAGAAAGCTCCTTGAAGTCAGAGTGGAGACTCTCTTCTGATGAAGTGTCTTCATAGTCAAGCCGGGGGTGGAGTGGTGCTGGGCTTTCAGATTCGCACAGGGGAGGAGTTGGAGAGTAGTTCAAGTCCTCAGCAGGTTGTTCCTCCTCGTGAACCACTTCAATCAGTTGTTGAACTGGTTGCTCCATGTGTTCTAGCTGAGCTGACGTTCTTTGCTGGATCATTTCGGAGGTCCCAAACCTTGAGGTAAAATCTGCCACCATTTCCCTCAAAATGGTGTTGTTTCTCTCTATTGCAACCATAGAACAATGGGTACTCTCATGATCTCCTCCACACTCTCGGCACACAAAGATGGGATTAGGCTTGGGAGATGACTTGAAATCCTCCAAGAGAGCTCTCAATTCAGCCATTGAGACTGAACATTGGGGTTCATGGTACTCTTCGCACCTTTGACATACACTCCAATGATTGGTGTTTTGCTCGGTGTAGTCGCCATGCCAACCTCCTGCTGGGGGAGTGATAGATGATTTGAAGTTTTCCATGAGAGCTCTCAATTCTGACATTGTTGTTGGATAATGGGGGCTCTCATGATATTCTCCGCACCTCGACATCTGACATACATCCCATTGATTGTAGTTCTCTGCACCATAGGAGTAACCGTACCAACCTCCTGCTTGATCGTAGTGACCATCCATCAGAATTAAGTACCTAAAAAAAAGAAACAAAAATTTATACACAAAATGGGCAAATAAATGAAATGAAAATCTGCACAAAAACTAAACAGATAATAAACCAGATAGTTGGACCGAAGTCCCTGGCAACGGCGCCAAAAACTTGTTGGGCAAAATAATGTTGAAACTATCTTGCTAACTATGGGCAGTGAACCCAATCATTGTAGTACAATAAGGTCGTATCCACAGGGACTTCGTAACTATCTAGCTAATTATAAGCTTAGTAAATGCGCAAGAGGATATATACAAAAGTGCATAAATGTAAATTAGGGGTTTTGGGTTTTTGGGTTGTAATTGGAGAAATAAAGAAAAGCAATAAACACTAAACTAACTATCTAGGATAGGTGTAGCCCGGGATGGATATTTGCACCCATCCTCCCCTTACTACCGATTGTCGAACCTCGAACTCATAGCTAAACCACGGGAACGCTTAATTAATTAGCAACCTCATCTAGGCCTACTAATCCTAACCAATTTAATCGAGACTTCTCATTCAGCTAAGCCCCGGGTCAATCGATAGCACTAAGCTCAAGTTCCACTAAGGTTGCAATGTAGTCTAATCTCAAAATTATCGAAATCAGAGTACACAGTTTTAGTCTCTAACAGTTTAGGTTTCTATCTCTGAATAACATTTTCATAGAATCCCACAATAATGCTAAACTAATCGGTAGGCCAAACCAACCAATTTAACACAGAAGACAAATTGAGCAAACCCTTAACAAATCCCCAAATCACGAGCAACAAGTTTAGAAGTCATAAACACTCAATAATCATCTTCATTAAGCTCAAAGACTAAAATAAAACCATAAATGAGTTCAAGAATCTACAATGGAGTTTAGGGATTTTGGCAAAATCCCCAATCCCTAGCTACAAATGATTCTACACACAGCCTTAGGAGAGAAAATAAAAGAGCAAGGGATAGAAGTAGCCATTAATGGAGCTTGGAAGGAGGTGAGCTTCTCTTCTCTTCTCCTCCCTTCTCTTCTCTTCTTCTTCTTCTCTTCTCTCTCTCTCTTCTTCGTTTCTCCTTTAGAATCGCCCTTTCTCTCTGTTTTGGGGCGGAACTTGACTGAATGAAGAATGGGGAAGTTTTTCCAAAATTCCCCGTTTTAAAACGTAGATCTGGGCAAATTTTCGACCCGTCCGACCCACCCTGGGTCGGACCCGTGGGTCGGACGCGCCCAGGAGCAATTTCGGGCCGAAAACGCATTTTCTAAAGTCTGTCCGACCCAGGGTCCGACCCAGACTATGGGTCGGACGATTCCAGTAGCTCGAGGACAAAAATCGCGTTCTTTTAAAAGTTCGTCCGACCCACGTCCGACCCAGACCTATGGGTCAGACGGTTCCAGTAGGCTAACTTCGAAATGCTATATCTTCTTCGTTTCAACTCCGATTTTGGATCCGTTTGCGCCCACGCGTTCCTCTCTTTCATCTACTTTACTCCTATCTATGTTTTCCTCCTGTTTAAACAATAAATGTGTAAGACACCAATGAAACACAAAACTAGAGGAAAACAAGCCGGAGTGGAGAAATGAGCATGAAAAGTGTTGATTAAACATATGAAATCTCCCCTAAAACATGCTCATTTAGACACTCATCAGTGAGCGGTGCAGGGAGAACTCCGGAGCGGACTTTGTCTTCAATCTTTGGTCCCGGATCAATGGGAAGGGGGCCTCCACACTTAGCGGGTGTACGTTGAGCTTCCACCCAACTTCATTAGTGCACGGGTGGGGCCTTGATCCTTCAAATGAAGATCAAAGTTAGTGGGCTCCTCCTCCTCAAATTCGAGGATGTAGACATCCTCGACCTCGGGGTGAGGCTCATAGGAGAGCCGAGGTGGACATCAACTTTAGAGGGGGATGCCTCCTTGAAGTCGGTGGTGGTACTCTCCTCTGAGGAGTTAGAGAGAGACAGTGTCTCCTCCTTCTCAAAGTTGAGGATGTGAGCATCCTCGTTATCTTGATAGAGCATGGAGAAGGTGGGGAAATATTGGTAGCTGACTTCAGAGGGAGAAAGCTCCTTGAAGTCAGAGTGGAGACTCTCTTCTGATGAAGTGTCTTCATAGTCAAGCCGGGGGTGGAGTGGTGCTGGGCTTTCAGATTCGCACAGGGGAGGAGTTGGAGAGTAGTTCAAGTCCTCAGCAGGTTGTTCCTCCTCGTGAACCACTTCAATCAGTTGTTGAACTGGTTGCTCCATGTGTTTAGCTGAGCTGACGTTCTTTGCTGGATCATTTCGGAGGTCCCAAACCTTGAGGTAAAATCTGCCACCATTTCCCTCAAAATGGTGTTGTTTCTCTCTATTGCAACCATAGAACAATGGGTACTCTCATGATCTCCTCCACACTCTCGGCACACAAAGATGGGATTAGGCTTGGGAGATGACTTGAAATCCTCCAAGAGAGCTCTCAATTCAGCCATTGAGACTGAACATTGGGGTTCATGGTACTCTTCGCACCTTTGACATACACTCCAATGATTGGTGTTTTACTCGGTGTAGTCGCCATGCCAACCTCCTGCTGGGGAGTGATAGATGATTTGAAGTTTTCCATGAGAGCTCTCAATTCTGACATTGTTGTTGGATAATGGGGGCTCTCATGATATTCTCCGCACCTCTGACATACATCCCATTGATTGTAGTCTCTCTGCGCCATAGGAGTAACCGTACCAACCTCCTGCTTGATCGTAGTGACCATCCATCAGAATTAAGTACCTAAAAAAAAGAAACAAAAATTTATACCAAAATGGGCAAATAAATGAAATGAAAATCTGCACAAAACTAAACAGATAATAAACCAGATAGTTGGACCGAAGTCCCTGGCAACGGCGCCAAAACTTGTTGGGCAAAATAATGTTGAAACTATCTTGCTAACTATGGGCAGTGAACCCAATCATTGTAGTACAATAAGGTCGTATCCACAGGGACTTCGTAACTATCTAGCTAATTATAAGCTTAGTAAATGCGCAAGAGGATATATACAAAAGTGCATAAATGTAAATTAGGGTTTTGGGTTTTTGGGTTGTAATTGGAGAATAAAGAAAAGCAATAAACACTAAACTAACTATCTAGGATAGGTGTAGCCCGGGATGGATATTTGCACCCATCCTCCCCTTACTACCGATTGTCGAACCTCGAACTCATAGCTAAACCACGGGAACGCTTAATTAATTAGCAACCTCATCTAGGCCTACTAATCCTAACCAATTTAATCGAGACTTCTCATTCAGCTAAGCCCCGGGTCAATCGATAGCACTAAGCTCAAGTTCCACTAAGGTTGCAATGTAGTCTAATCTCAAAATTATCGAAATCAGAGTACACAGTTTTAGTCTCTAACAGTTTAGGTTTCTATCTCTGAATAACATTTTCATAGAATCCCACAATAATGCTAAACTAATCGGTAGGCCAAACCAACCAATTTAACACATAGAAGACAAATTGAGCAAAACCCTTAACAAATCCCCAAATCACGAGCAACAAGTTTAGAAGTCATAACACTCAATAATCATCTTCATTAAGCTCAAAGACTAAAATAAAACCATAAATGAGTTCAAGAATCTACAATGGAGTTTAGGGATTTTGGGACAAAATCCCCAATCCCTAGCTACAAATGATTCTACACAGCCTTAGAGAGAAAATAAAAGAGCAAGGATAGAAGTAGCCATTAATGGAGCTTGGAAGGAGGTGAGCTTCTCTTCTCTTCTCCTCCCTTCTCTTCTCTTCTTCTTCTTCTTCTCTCTCCTCTCTTCGTTTCTCCTTTAGAATCGCCCTTTCTCTCTGTTTTGGGGCGGAACTTGACTGAATGAAGAATGGGGAAGTTTTTCCAAAATTCCCCGTTTTAAAACGTAGATCTGGGCAAATTTTCGACCCGTCCGACCCACCCTGGGTCGGACCCGTGGGTCGGACGCGCCCAGGAGCAATTTCGGGGCCGAAAACGCATTTTCTAAAGTCTGTCCGACCCAGGGTCCGACCCAGACTATGGGTCGGACGATTCCAGTAGCTCGAGGACAAAAATCGCGTTCTTTTAAAAGTTCGTCCGACCCACGTCCGACCCAGACCTATGGGTCAGACGGTTCCAGTAGGCTAACTTCGAAATGCTATATCTTCTTCGTTTCAACTCCGATTTTGGATCCGTTTGCGCCCACGCGTTCCTCTCTTCATCTACTTTACTCCTATCTATGTTATTCCTCCTGTTTAAACAATAATAATGTGTAAGACACCAATGAAACACAAAACTAGAGGAAAACAAGCCGGAGTGGAGAAATGAGCATGAAAAGTGTTGATTAAACATATGAAATACTCCCCTAAAACATGCTCATTTAGACACTCATCAGTCCCCAGACGTCAACATGGAGCATTTCAAATGCGTGTTTGGTTTTGATTTCAGAGTTTGGAAATGGAGACGCTGTGCTCGGGACTTATAACAAACGTCACATGCATATTCAGAAGAAAATTCATTACTTTTAATAAGTCCCATTTGCACAAGTTTATGAAATGGCACATGGCCCAACCGAACATGTAAATCTTTTGCTCGTGAACTCATCACAGAAACAAAACCTAAGCTATTGCATTTAACTGGTGCATCAGATCCAAAACATTTTGTTGCTTCATGTGTGTCCAGTAGATAGAGCCCGGCATGGCCCAAGCCAAGTCTTTTAGGTGTCCCCGACAAACGGTCCTGGGCAAGACAATGATTAGCGGTAAATATCAGGCTACACCCAAATTGTTTTGTTAATTTCTGAACTGAAGCCAAGTTAAACATGAAGTCAGGTATATACAAGACTTCTCGCAACCAGACACCTGGAGCGATTTGAACATCACCAGTTATGCTAACAGTTCATGGCCTACCATCAAGAAGAATCACAGTGCGCTTGTATCCCAGATTTTTCCAATTTTCAAACAGATTGTAAGCTCCAGACATATGGTCCGTAGCCCCAGAGTCTAAAATCCATTTGCCAGAAAAATCGTTTCCAGTTTGTTTACTCATGAAACATAAATTGAAAACACAAGGTTGATGTTCGATACGTGAGAAGTTACAGTAGCTGGTATCTTCTGATTTTGAAGCTTGATTATTGCTGGTCTTGATTAAATCAGCAATCTGTTGCAACTGGCGTGCTGAAAATCCATCCGCAGTGGCAGATTTCTCCTCTGTGGATTGTTCTGAACCACCAACCAAATTCGCGTATGCTTTCTTCTTCTTGGCAAGAACCTTTTCTTTTCCATGTAATTGATGGCATTCTCCAACTATGTGCCCACTTCTTTTGCAATGTGAACACTTCTGCCTCTGATAGCATTCATCGATAGTATGACCCTGTTTCTTGCAGTAAGTGCAATGAATTTTCTTTCGCTCAAACCCTTCACCCTTTCTAGAGTTAGGGTTTCTTGGATTCACAGCATTTTCATTCGCACCAGTTTCTGAAATACTCGAATAGAAACTCATCCCGTCCTCTCTTCGATTGCGACCTCCCCGTTGTTTTTCGTCATGCATAACCAGTGAAAAAGCTTGCTCAAGGCCTGGTGTTGGTTGCATCGCCAGTATTTGACCTCTGATTGAGACAAACTCAGAGTTTAAACCCATCAGAAATTGAATGAGTTTCTCCTCTTCTCGTTGTCGATTTGTGGTTTTCTTTGCTTCGCAGACACATCCACCACACACGCAGACAGATTGAGGACGAGCAAGATCTAATTCGTACCAAATTTATTTGAGTTTGGTGTAATAGTCGATTACCGAATCATCGCCTTGTTTCAACTGGTGCAGATCTTGGCGAAGGGTGTGAATGGATGCGAGGTTTTCTTGCTCGAACCGCTTACATAGCGTATCCCAAATCTCCTTTGGGATTTCAGAGTACATCACGCTTTGTGCCAGTTTCGGATCGATTGAATTTGTCAGCCAAGAGACGACGAGAGAATTGGAGCGCTCCCAAGCCGAGAGACGAATAGGATCTGCATCGCTTGGTTTCTTGATGCTGCCATTGATAAAACCGTGCTTATTTTTAGCCTTGAGAGCCATCATCATTCCCCATTTCCAACCCTGGAATCCGCTGCCGTTGAATTTTGGAACCAGACTCACACCGGGTTGTTCAGATGCGTGAACATACAGGGGATCGCTGGCGTCGATGCTGGTGTTGCCGGAATAAGCGCCCTTCTCTGGTTCCACTTTCTTTCCGGTGTCAATGGTTTCATCGTCGGCCATCTTGCTTGTGGAAGAACGAAAGAATTATCTTCTTTCCTGGTGCTCTGGTACCATGTAGGAAAGTGAGTCGAAGAAGAACTCACAGTGAGAAAACGCGAGAGAAAAGAAGTAAAGGAGAGAGATTGATTTAGGCAAAGCTTTCTGTATTGTGTATTGTGTCTTACAAGCCTAGGACTAACAACTAATATATAGAGTTTGGAGGTAGAGAAAGATTACATAAAGATTACAGAAGATCAGAAAACTACCCTAAATGAAGATATTATATACAGACTGAAATAAATGCTATGGATACACATACATGGACTAAAATAAATGGTTGGACTAAATACATGGACTAAAATAAATGGTTGGACTAAAATAATTGGTTTGCCTAAAATAAGTTATCTAGCCTAATAGTGTGCAGGTTGACTGGTTGAGTGATGCGGGTGAGAAATATTAATATACCATGTAGTATATGTATGATGTATGTAGATAAGATGTTCCATGATGACTAACTTTTTTTGATAATTTGGGTGTATAGCCATATTATTAAAATAAGGGCGGATGGGTTTTGTATGGGCCTCGTTAAAACCTCCCTAAGCAAAACCCTATGGGAAAAAGCTTAGGAGGAAAAAGAGTACCCACCACATCTATTTACAAAATTATGGACCAATCTAGTTAATCCATCTAGGACAACAACTAACATGAGGACTTAAATCACACCGATCACTCAACTGTCGCAATACCCTACACCAGAATAAAAAAGCTAATCTACTCACCCTCCCACAAACCACCTACGACACATAAATAATCTAATCCACCATCCTTTGAGCAAATCCCACGGCCCTACCTTCACACAATGAACTGGAAACAGTTTCTTAGTCGCCAATTTTTTCCAGGGATAGAAATTCCTAGCATACACCACTTGTTAATCTTCTCAAGAGACAAAACCACCATCCTCATCCCCTGGGCTTACACAATCCTTTTCAAGTAACGCAGTACATTTATTGCCGATGGGCCTCATGTTTCTCCATCTGTGAATGGATTTGGTTGATAATGTTGGCCATGGTTAAGCTTGGGTTGGGAACTTGGCACCCCAGTTGTAGTAATAGATCCACACATTCTTCCTCTTCTTTCTCAGGGTTAATTATTTTTCCTTTTTCATCTCTCGCTGGGAGTTCCTTACTCTGCGATGGTGGTGGTGTATTATGAATGAGCTCAACACCCGGACTAATATCCTCTTTATTTTTTGGAGACCGAATAAAATTATCTTCCTGAAATAAATTATGTGCCTCTTCAAAACTCTGGTTATATTGGCTCTCGATATTTGCGCCCCCTTCTTTTATTTCTGTTGTAATTTTGCCGTAACCAGAGCATTGAAGCGGTGTCTTCCTTGGAGACTCCTGGAATAAATTCCCTAGATAAAAAGTAGTCTCCTCCTCCTGTACTGCACGTGTCTGGGACGCCTAAGAGGAAGAAGAAACATCATCATAATTCCTTGTCAGCTCCTGATGTGCCTCATTGCCAGCACACAACGTGGGCGTGCCCACATCCCCACTTTCCACGTGGGTTGCGCCTTTCTCCAGGCAATTTGTGAAGTCAAGCGTCACGTCCCTCAACTGTTGCGACTCCTCCACCAGCCCAGACTCTCTCACACATTCTCCAACACTAATTAAATTGTTCAGAGACTGCGGCTGCACAATGTCAGTCTCATTATTACCTCGTACTTTTCCATTTTCCATCTCAGCCATAATCCCAATTAATTCTTCCGTCTCAACACCATTAGGGGCACCTCGGGACTTGCGCATCGAATCATTATCCGGACTTGCGGCACTGGACTGCGCTTGCTCCTGTCCCTCCGTTTCACCTTCACTTTCCCGCATATTTTGAAATAAGTCACATTAGTATTGTGTTGACCTATTATCTTATTTTCATCCACATCTCTCATTTGGATGATACTTTCGGAACGACCTGAATTTTTAGACTGAAACATTTGCTCATTGACTTCGACGATACTAACCGGGAATTTCTGTTCATCAACTTTGACCATGATTTTCCAATTGATCAATTGAAGTGTCCAGGTTTCGATTTGAACTCGAATTTCAGCGTTCTCCACAAATTGACTTTCTTCTTCTTCAATTTTGACAACCTCACCGACGACAGTTTGTGCTATCTTACAAACATTTGACTTGTTCCACGCATGCAATGGGATCCCACGTAGGACTACCCATGTGCGCCTCCTTTCTACCTGATCTGATGTGTTCTAGCGACTGATTATCACCCCTCTTGTTTGTTTCCTTTTTTCCTGCTTGATCTAATACAGCTTCTACCTCCTTTGTCGTGTTGAAAACGAGGAGGAACTTTCTTCGAGAGAAGGCAAGTAATCCTCCCATATTTGGCCATCGATTTTGCAAAAATTCTATAGCTTCGGATGGTGATTTCTCTTCCTGTAAAGTGATAACTGCACATCTGTTTAAGCCGGATTTCATCACTTTGTCTGGTTTGACAGAAAGAGATAATCTAGTTGTTGCAGGGGATCTCTCTTTTCGTATCCCTTGTTCTGCTTGATATGCTTGATCGGCGCGCTTGACAAGTTTTGCCTCATTGCTTCGATGATGGTACGAGTCTGCCTTTTGGAACTTTGCTCCATACTCTTTATTACCTTGAAACTTCATCCTAGCCCAGAGTTTGCTTCTTCATTTATATTCCATCCTCGAATACCTTCGACCAGTCTTCTTGCATCGTATACATGAGTCACATCCACGAAAGCAAAAGCATTTCGGTTAAACCTTATGACTTTTCTACAAATGTATAGCCTCGTCCAGTTGACGAACTTTCTTATTATCCTGCCCAAGTGATACTCGGATACATCTTTGTCGACGTTATCAATAAAGACCGTCGTTGGATGCTTTTGGGGTGTTGTTCTCTCTTCACACCATCCCTTTGCATATCTTCGGTCGTGCTTACTGTCGCCCCTTCTTTGTCTACCCATCCGCCAAGACCTACTCCTGCTCTCACAGGCCCCTTTCTCTTGCCATACCTCCCTCGTCTGACTTCACTCCTCATTTGGTGGTGGGACAATGGATCGGTTCTCTTGTTGGGAAAGGAAAGGGACGAACGGGTGCTTGACTGGGAGAACGACGTAGAGGTAGAAGCTGGTTAAGAAGGACCTGGAAGAAGTGTGAGGGCTGATGAGGAAAGGTGCGTGAGGTTGATCGTGGTACAGTGGATTCAGGGGAGGTGGTGTTGGAGACATGGCTGGGGGTAAGAGAAAGAGAGTGAGGCTGGGGAGCGAGGAGAGGGAGGAACATAGGGTCATGATGGATGCCGTCACACTCTCTAGTTTACTAACTGACTATACTATCGCATATCACTTCCACACAGTGACACGGTGAGTGAAGATTAAATTTGAAGAACAGAGACAGAGAAGAGGTGAGTGAGTGTCTGAGTAACTGATTGTGACACGGTGAGTGAAGATTAAATTTGAAGAACAGAGATAGAGAAGAGGTGAGTGAGTGTATGAGAGACTGATTGTGACTGAGAGTGAGCGGAGACTGTAGAGTAGTACTCTTCTTCTATTTCTATACAGTTCTACTTCCGTGACAATTCGTAATCTAAAAGCAAAAGGCTATTTGCTTATTTAATTAAGTAAAGGAGATGACTTTTCAAATGAATCGGTACAACCGTACAAAGTAGTAATGATACTTGACTCATAATTATTACTCCATCCGTCTTGAATTGATCTTCTTCTCATTTGACTTTAATATTTAACATATAAGAAAATAATTTTCAAATTTTAATTTTTACAAATGATTCCTTACATGATAAACTATATATTACAAAAGTTAGTTTTATGAAACTATTTTATCTTATATGTTTAATATTAAAGTGGAAAAACGTGTCAAAAAGCAAACAAGACAGTCAATTTAGGACGGAGGGTATAAACTTTTTAACATATATATTACTAGACTAAAAAAAATTTGGGGCCCCAAAATTATGAGGCCCTGTGTGGTTGCACACCTTGCACCTCTTCAAAGTCGGGCCTGCTGACTAGTCTAATCTTGATAGCAAAATACTACCCCCATTGTGAGTTTCCCAATTCTCTTTGACTTAGGAAGTGCGGTAGGACCTTGCGTTCCATCTTTGCTTCAGTCAAGCTATATGGTATGAGGTGGACGATCTTCGGTGGATACAAGATTAACTTTTAAAAAGATACTTAAGTTAATTGCGTCAAGGTGATCCACTTTCCCCTTCTCTCTTTGTTATTGTGGTTGAAATATTAAATTGGTTAATCCAAAAAGCTGTTGAGCAAGGGAGGTTTTCGGGATTAAAGATTGGTGAAAGGCAAGTGAGGATTACTCACTTGCAATTTGCCGATGATGTGATGATCTTTTGTGATGTGAAAAGGGAAGAATTAGTGCACCTACATAGAATTCTCATTGGTTTTTCGGAAGTCAGTGGGCTGCAATTAAACATGGATAAATCAATGGCTTTTGGCATTAATACGGGGGAAGATGACGTTCGATTAATTGAAGAAATGCTTGAGTGCCGAGTTGGAGCTCTACCGTCCACTTATCTTGGCTGTCCTTTGGGTGGGAACCCTAGACGGGTGTCGACGTGGGACCCAGTTTTACGTAAGTTTGAGAGAAAACTTGCCACATGGAAGGCAACAAGCTAGTCAAAGGCTGGTCGGTTAACATTAATTCGGTCAGTCTTGGACTCTCTACCTTTGTATTATGCAAGTTTATTTGTTATTCCAACCAAAGTTCGAAGACGTATGGCTGCTATACAACGTCGGTTTTTCTGGGGGAAAAGTGGGAGGCATCTTACGCCGGTTGCATGGGATAAATGACGCGTCCCAAACATAGTGGCGGTTTGGGATTCTCGGACCTGCAGACAAAAAATTTGGCATTTCTAGCCAAGTGGAGGGTGAGTTTTGCTCGTAATCATATGCCCTTATGGAAGAAGTTGGTTCAATCAATTTATCGTACCAGGGTAGGGCTGCATACAGGTGTGCTTGATGCAGCTGCTAGTAGACAAAAGGGAATCTGGTTCTCGATCCTTAAAACAACTGAAGGTCATGATAAATTAAGAGATGCGATTGAAGACGGCCTGGAAATTAAAATTCGTAATGGAGGGGCCACTTTATTTTGGCATGATAAGGGCTGCAAGTGGGCATTCTTAGGCTCAAATTCCCCCGTTATATCAGGTGAGCTTACAACAACAGGCATTAGTTGCGGACATGGGATCTTGGTGCAATGGAGAGTGGCGATGGCAGTTTTGCTGGCGACGCTCGCTGTTTGAATATGAAGAAGAATTACTGGTGGAAATGGTAGAAGTTCTGATGGCAATTCCAGTTTCGGAAACAGAAGAACATAGCAGTGTGGTCCACCAGTGGAAAAAACTCAATCACAAAGGATTTAGTTATCGCTATGGGAGGGTCGATGGCGGACTCTTTAGCTGTTCAGAATCTTTCAGTCTTCCACCGAATCTGGGAGGGGCTTTGTGAACCTAGAGTGGAGATTACTCTATGGTTAGCTCTGATGCGAAGGTTAGTGACTAGAGAATTACTCTTTGAAAGGGATATTGTACCCATTGGTGGAAGCCTATGCCCCTGGTGCCGAAAAGAAATGAAGAAACTTGAGCATGTCCTATTTTCATGTGCTAAAATTGCTGGAGTTTGGAGACAATTAACTTTCTGGTGGAATATTCCTTTCTCGTTCCCGATTGAGGTGAGGGCAATATACCAAGCTTGGTTTGATGTTGTGATACAAGGAAAAGCAAAGAGAATGTGGAAGTCTACATTTTGCTACGGTATATATTACATGTGGATGCAACGAAATGGTGTGATATTCAAAGGCGAATCCCTTGATGTATCTAAAGTGGTAATGCAAACTAAGATAGGGGTATGGAGATGGACCAAATGCTGGTGGAAAGATTTTCCATTGACTTGCGGATTTTTTTCTTGGAGTGAAGTCACTTAAGGATTTTGTGTAATGTGTTGAGTTTTGAGAATAAGGTTGACTGTTATAGCTCCTAGTGTTTTCGTTGTTTCATGTATTTGGTTTTATAGGTTGTACTTGGATTGGAGGGTACTCTTTTTCCTCTTTAGGCTTTTTCCCACCGGGTTTTGCTTAGAGAGGTTTTAATGAGACCCAACAAATCCCATCCACCTGTGTAATCAGGTTTTTTTATTAATATAAGGCATAAGCCCAATTATCAAAAAAAAAAAATTGCCCTTCTACTATAAGCTTGGTTTTGAAGCCTTACATTGCCTCAGAGGATGCGCGATATATGTTTATGGATCACTATTCTTGAGCTTGGACATGGAGCTTATCAGAGTTGCAATCGACCTGGTTGATGTGATTGAGTTGAAAGAGGCGGGTTATGAGGTTAATGAAGACATGTTAGAGTGAGTCTAACAATGAATGAGATTGATTATGTCCAATATGGATATCATATCAGCCTCTTTATGACTTACTTCAATCCTGGTTCATATGCTTTGACGTTTTCAAAATTTGAATCCTCGACTCTTCGTGCGCTTAGAGACAATGATCTTTCACATGGAATTAAAGTTTTTAGGCAGCTTGTGAAGATCATCCTCGCATTCATTAATTTGACAATCCTCAGCGCATTTAAACACATGTTCTCTTTCTTTTTTTTTTTGTTTTATGGTCGATACATTAAGCCATGGTGGCAAAATTGTGGATGATCTATGTTGCCTTCAATTCATGGCTATGTTCATGGCCTGACTAGTACGCAATGAGTTACTAATCAACTGCTCAACTATGTCTATGGATGATTTGGAGGAGAGACACGAGTCAATGATAAGTGATCCTAGTAAATTGAGGAAAAGATCCAATTTATACTTAATAACTCTCTAGAGCGAGACAATGGTTATACAATAATACAACTGTAATATTATGGAGCAACATGAAGTATCCTTGGACTAAGGAATATGTTTTGAACTTAAATGTATTGTTTCAACCCAAATTCTTGCCTCCAGGTGCTTGTAGCCAAGTTGGCTACATCTGAGGGTATTTGAGTTAAATTAAAACAAAAAAATGAAACAGAGGGTGCAAACGCGAGCGCTTTACTCTTTCTTTCTTTTTTTTAACTTACGCGCGCAGCGCTGTTGTTTTGTTTTTTTCTTTTGATTATAAAATCTTAAATTATTTTAACCTTT
Source organism: Limonium bicolor (assembly GCA_023374045.1). Taxonomy (NCBI): domain Eukaryota; kingdom Viridiplantae; phylum Streptophyta; class Magnoliopsida; order Caryophyllales; family Plumbaginaceae; genus Limonium; species Limonium bicolor. The sequence goes on along the minus strand of CM041783.1, from coordinate 18,697,793 downwards.
ATATATAGGTCCAAAATGAAAAAAAATTATATCATTGTTCATATAATATCAAGCTCTCAAAACAAGACAGTCATGGATATGTTTTGACAGCTTTTTAAAAAATATTTTTACATGTATATGATGATACACTAAAATGATAATATGATTCATTAATATTATATTATGATTCATTAAAATTGATATTATGATTCATTAAGTTATAAGTGGTGAATTCGATGTTTTTAACTTTCCTATGGTGGTTTTAAGGTGTTTTGGGGGTAGGGTAATCTATTTGGAAACTGTTCTCTTCTTTATATTGTAGCAACTAACTTGATAGGTTTTTAGGGTTTGTGGTAGCGGGTACCGCCACTGCAAACCCTAAAAATGTCTTCGACGTTTTTAGCTATCTTAGGGTGGGTTTTGGGGTGTTTGGGGGTAGGGTAATCTACTTGGAAGCCGTTATATACTTTAATGTGAGAATGTACATATTTTTGTGAGAATGTACATGTTTTAATGTGACGATGTACATGTTCAAATGTGAGAATGTACATGTTCAATTATGAGAATGTATATGTTTTAATGAACATCAGTACATGTTTGTATAACCGACTGTACAAGTGTTCTTCCTTCATATGTACAGGTTTTAATGTAAGGATGTACAATTTAATTATTCGTACACGTTTATATGACTATCTATATGTTTTTAATGCGAGGATGTACATGTTTTTACGTGAGGATGTACATGTTTTAGTGAACATTTGTACATGTTTGTATGACAATCTGTACAAGTTTTCTTTTACGTTTTGTGCTTCATACATGTAAAAAATATTTTTTTAAGTTGTCAAAATATATCCATGAGTGGTCTTGTTTTGAAGAGCTTGAATTTAGATGAACAATGATATTTTTTTTTTCATTTTGGACTTATATATTAAAAGTTACAACTATTTAAAGTTTTTATAATAAAAAAGAAAAAAAATTTATAAAAGAAAACAACAGCACTGCGCGTAAGTAAAAAAAAAAAAGAAGAAGAAGTCACGCGCCCAGGATAGTTGGCTAAAGTTGGTTGTAGCCGAGACACACTGTTGTTTCAATTTAAATGTTGATATTAGAGATTAACAAGTCTTGGCTATACCTAAAAATACATTTTTAGAAATAAAACAAAAATACATTTAATATATAAAACTATGCATATAATTTACAACAAAAAACTAACTATTTTTTCATAATAGTTCAAACTACAAAGTTTACTTATCTAATAATATACAATTATTGTTACTAAATATATAATCAATACAACTATCTCTAACTATATTAAATGTAACAAATAAACGGTGAACTTCACTGCATACCTTAAGCGCGACTAACTTCGTTATCCGTCTTATAAATAGTCATAATGCGTTACAAAAATAATTGAAGTCACCATCTTAATGTACTACTAGTAATAATTTATCCACCAATGTTTTTTAAATTAAAATACGACAATCCCTTTGGAATTAAATAACATAACAATAAAAAAGGATACTCGGTTCGCCAAGTCCCGGCAAACTGATAAGGCGCGCGCGTGAAGGGGCAGTGTGGGAAGGAAAACTCGGGTTATTGGTATGTGGGAAAATGAGGGGACTATCTGTGTGGTTGTCGCTTTTTCTCCTCTTGCCCATCCTGTCTTCATTTTTCAGTTCATGCGCGCCTCTCTGTCTGTCGATCTCAACAACCTGTTCAGCTGAATTGGGGCAGACAGTCGGACACCGCTATATCTATAGTATTTATTTCATTAACTTGTCACAAAGTATTTTTTACGAAACTTATCACAAACTTTAATACTTTTGCAATTAAAAATAACTATAGTACTGTGGTACTATACTAGTACTAAAGAAAACGTTAAATTAAATTATCTTCAAAACTGACAACCACTCATATTCTTTACATCTTACATATGCAATAATTTCATCTCCACGGTCTGGAGTCCTCCCGATTGATTGTGGAGTCAGAAAGGTCGTCTACTGAGAGTCTTTGTTTCCTCAGCATATAAAGGTTGGGTTGGAAGGCTGCTTGTCGGCTTCAACCAAGGCAACAAGCGCTGACTCGTTCCCAATTCATACCTCTTTATCCCTCTCTCCCCTTTTCCGAAACCCTAACAATTTGGAAATTTCTCTCCCTTCTCTGCTCCTTTGTGCTTTGCGTGCTGTTTTGTGAACATCAAACGGGATTCGTGAGTGTGCTGTTGCTGGTGTCGGTGGCTGTCCACTGTTCCCGCTCTTTGGTTGATCCGGTACGGCTGTTCTTCAAAGTGGATCTATCCAATTTCAAATCCTCTATTCCAGCTCGTGTGAAGACGTGAGTTGCTCTAATTTTTCACTATCTTTCCCATTTTCTCATCGATCCTCCGAAGGCATCAGGTGTTATGGTATTACTTCCTATTTCTACTTTGGTGTTGAGAACCAGAACATTATGACCGTGGAATTTTTGTCCAAAAGGTTCTTTTGTTGGTTCTATGAACCTACTTGGGGAGACTTTTCTAAACTTTTGTCACTAATTTTTCTGACGGCGTGAATAGATCGTTTGTATACTTCAATGGTCATTAATATAACGAAAATCACTAGATCCATGAGTAACTGTTTGGATTTATACTTATCCGGACGCCTTTGGCGATTTCTTATGTAATTTGTTGAAAGTTCTAGTTATTACTTTTTTGGGCGGTGCATTCTGATTAATTACGGTTTGACTCACCATGTGATGTTCTCCTTTATCGTGCTTACCTTGCTAATAGTATCTAGATACCTGTAAATTTTTGTATCCAATGCTTCGGCGAGGTCTTGTTCTGTGTAACCTCCCCGGATACCTTTATCCCCTTTTAATTGCAATTGATTGGATCTGGTATATACCTTGACCAAAACTTGGACTAGAGTAGGGAATGGAAGACCATTGGTACTTTATTGCGTGGTGATTTGTTTTGGCTTCTGATCAGCATAATTGGTTTACATTTCAAGTAAATGTCTGTATAAGACCTGTCTAAGCAACCAAACTGCATCGACTGCTAGAGCCCTAAGGTTTAACAAAAAGTTAGAATGATTTATCTCAGTCTGATTAATCATTAGCTATCTTCCTTATCTATTAATTGATTGCCTTTAATAGTTGTGGATGCTTACCAGTATAATATGAATAGCTTATTGGCTGGTTCTCAAGGTTATGCTGTACAGCCATTCACATGAATCACATCTCTAACTACCTGGTTTTTTACAGTGACTGCCAACACATATCCGAACTTCTTCCTTGAAGATTTCATACAAGTTAAAAATCTCCATTTTTGTGTTGCTACACAATGGCACTTGCAGTCTCTCACCATTATGATCAAGGTCGTCAAAAAGGTTAGCTCTTTTGACCTAGGTCAAAACTTCCGCTGTTTTTTTTCTATTAGTGTGGTTTTGTGAGTCTACACTGAGGCTCTTGAATTTGCTAGATATAATAATCATTGCTGTTGGTCCTTTTTATTTTTGCATGGTTTCTTCTGCCAACCGCTTCCTTTCCCCTCCAGGGCTCCTATGTCTCATTAATATCTTTCTCTTATTCTGTTTGGGGATTAATTTGCAGATGCACTGTACAGGGAGCTCTGGCTCGCCTGTGCTGGACCACTTGTCAATGTTCCTCTTAAAGGGGAACGGGTCTACTACTTTCCCCAGGGCCATATGGAACAGGTAATTCACTCATTTTTCAGTATGTCAGGGTTAAAAGTGAATTTCGTGGACTCTATTGATGTGTATCATGCTGTAGAAAAGATCTAAAAGAATCTAATATTGTTTATGCTTTTAGCATATTAATTACTTGTATATAACAGTGAATGGGAATGTGAAAATTTAATGCTCCTGAAGTCTATTGTTGAGGCACCCATTTGGCCAGGATAAAGATAGCCTCGCTTCTTTGAGTTTACCTATGTTGTCTCCTATGAGGTGCAATAACAGTTAGTTACAACAACATTAGTGATAACAAACATCCCTTTGATCTCCAGAGTTGTTAGCACTAACTGCTAACTATGGCCATGTTTTTTTCACTTTCTGATTTTTTTGCATGTGAATGGCTTTGATAATTATCTATTGTTTTACATTTGCAGCTTGAAGCATCTACAAATCAGGGTTTGAACCAAAAAATGCCTCTATTCAATTTGCCATCAAAGATCTTGTGCACCGTAGTCAATGTTGAACTTCGGGTTTGTGTTTAGTTCAGCTATTACTTGGCTAAAACTTTGCTGAAATATGATTCTCTGAATGTTTCTTTATATGTTATGTTAATTCTTGCAATAATGTATGACTTCTTAGGCTGAGCCCGACACTGATGAAGTTTACGCCCAAATCACTCTATTACCCGCGGAAGTAAGTTATATGCTTTTCCCCGGCTGTATGCAGGCTTTGCTGACCTGTCTTGCTCAAATATCTTGTTTTTAATAAGTTTTAATATATCTGCGTACTGAAGAAACTTGTATTTCATTTTGTGTTTGAGCAGCAGAAGGAAGTTACAGAGCCAGAGCCTCTTGTTCAGGAACCCCCTCGGCCCATCATCCATTCATTCAGCAAAACTTTGACTGCTTCTGATACTAGCACACATGGTGGATTTTCTGTGCCTCGTAGACATGCTGATGATTGTTTACCTCCACTGGTTAGCATCATGCATTTGATTATTTGCTTATTAAATCAAAGAATAGGAATGTGGAGATTGGTTATAACTTGAGATGATAATTTGCGTACAATTGGTCTGTTTTTTTTTCTCTTCAGGATATGTCTCTGCAACCACCTTCTCAAGAACTTATTTCTCACGATCTTCACGGCAATGAATGGCGTTTTCGCCATATTTTCCGAGGTAACCTTTCCATTATCAATACTGACCTTTTGTTCTTGAAAAGTTGTGATGAGGCTTCATCTAATATTGACTATGAATTGCACACATTTGGTAGATTTTGATTTCTTCGAGGACTAGTCATTTTTCATGTTTACTCTTACTAGTTGTCTTTGTTGACTACATTAGTCGCATGTTTACTCTTTATCTTTCAGCTGATCAAACTTGCTCTCTCACATCATTTTACTTGTTATCATTATCTGGTTATCAACTTTCATTTAGTTTCATTTAGTATTTCCAATTGGGCACCTGTGAGCCTGTTGCCTTTTATCGTTGACAAGGCTTATGCAAAAATGATTTGATTTCTCTTGCTTAGAATCTGTTAACCTGTGATTAGCCAACGGCAAACCCAACAGATTGTGACATCTAATATTTTACCTTGAAATTGTAGCCAAGCCAAGTTATATATGTGATTCTTTCCGGATGGCTATGTTATTATAATGTTTCTTCAGTGGGCTGAAACTCTGTTAGCTGTTGCAGGTCAACCCAGACGTCACTTACTCACTACTGGGTGGAGTGTTTTTGTGAGCTCCAAGAAGCTAGTAGCTGGTGACACGTTTATTTTTCTGAGGTGATTTCATCATCATATATGAGTTCCTATTCTTTAAGCTGCTCTGAACGTAAGATCTTTCGGCTGCTCTGACATATGAGTATAGAGTCTTTACCGTACGATTGATTTTAATTCTGCTGGTGCTATGCAAAATTTACGAGAGGTGAAAATGGAGAGCTGCGTGTTGGGGTTAGAAGGCTTATGAGGCAGTTGAACAATATGCCCCCCTCTGTCATATCCAGCACAGTATGCATTTAGGAGTTCTTGCCACTGCGTCCATGCGATTCAGACTAGAACTTTATTTTCTGCGTTCTATAAACCCAGGTTAGGAACCTTTTACATTGTCTGTAGATTTCCATGATTGTCGTTTTCTTTTGTTGAGAAGACGAGTGCTATAATTAATTCTCTGTTAGTTGATTTACTCATAATTTTTTTCGGTGGGTATAGAATCTTGCTGGGCTAAAAGATTTGTGGCAGGGCATGTTTCTATCGATCTGTGGAATTATAATTGATGTTGATGTTTCAGATGCCATATATATTTATTACCTATTACTGAATACTTCTATTTTTTCAGAACTAGTAGGTCTGAGTTCATTGTGAGTGTCAACAAGTACCTTGAAGCAAAAGCAAACAAGTTTTTCTGGGAATAGATTCAGCATGAAATTTGAGGGTGATGAAATTTCTGAGCGCAGGTAACCTAGAAATCATACTGGTTGTTGCATCCTTTTTGTTGAAATTTTGCCTGATGTCTGCTGCCATTCAGATTTAGTGGCACAATTATCGGCATATGTGATACCTCGGAATCAGGGTGGCCAAACTCTGAGTGGAGGTCTTTGAAGGTATGTATTCATGTCAAATAATTGTATGTGGTATGGTTATAAATTGTATGGTATGGTTATAATTGTTGTGGTATGGTTGGAGTTGAGAGATCACTCTTTTATTGGGACTGGTGTTAGGAGTAGCAGAACCTGAAAAGAAAATGTAAAATTAATTTCTTGATCTCTCTCTACAAGTTGGGATGCTTAGCTGTTTTTCAGCAGTATTTTGAGCATTAAGCGTTGAAGCCCAATTCCTTAATTTCATGCTCCTTTGTTTAGGTACAATGGGATGAGCCATCTACCATTGTGCGCCCCAACAAGGTCTCGCCATGGGAATTGGAGCCTCTTGTGCCGACTAAATCTGTGAGTCCTCAACCTGCCCCTCGAATAAACGGCCACGGCACGCCCCATCTTCTGGCCATGATCTATCTGCACCAGGTAGGAGTTGGTATATTCTGCCTCATTATTCATAATACATGATCCATATAAGCTACATGGATATATGTGTGTGGGCTTAACCATCAGGAGTGTGGAAAGCACCAGCTGCATCTACATCACCTATGCATGCTGAAATTTGCCAAACTACAAATCAGCACTGTCACCAAAACCGTCTTCTATTATGAATGACACTTCTCTTGGTTTCGGAGGACGGAGTTTTCATGTGCCCTCTACTCCAGCACAATATATCTTATAGAGCCGTGGGTGTACCTGATTCATGTGGTTCAGTTGCCTATCGGGAACAACCTAGTGGAATTAAGCAAAAAAGTGCCGCTGGTTGCATGTTATTTGGGATACAGCTGGTGGACACTTCTAATAAGCTCAATGACACTTCAATACGAGCTAATTTGACTGGTGGCGAGCAAGGTGATGAACTAGTTCTCTCCCAAGAGGCTGAGCTGAACGATGTTTTGAAGCTTCTATAGTGAAGAATGAACCCCAGAGGTCTTCTGAAATAACTCCACAGGAGCCACTGACTACGCAAATGCGGACATGCACCAAGGTACTCTCTTTGCCACGCTCTATTAGCTAGTGATTATTCCCCTCATTTCACTTTTGCTCTTGTTTACTATATTTGCAAACTTCATATATATATATATATATAGTTAAAGGTGTAATGATTGTGGAAAAATTGGTGGGTATTTCAGGTTCATATGCAAGGAATGGCGGTAGGTAGGGCTGTAAATCTGACACGGTATGATGGTTATGTGGATTTCTTTGCTGGAGAGAGTTAAATAGGGTGAACTCTGTGGTCGTGTTCGACGAATAAGTGGCAGGGGTTTACACGGATGATGAAGATGCACTGATGATGGTTGGGGATGATCCATGGCAGTAAGTTCTAGTTACCTAGATATTAAGCTTGCATTGGACAGGTTTCTTTTTCCTTTAATCTGTATAGTTGCACTAGTGGTGGCCTTCTAATTGATAACCTTGTTCTTGTGGGCAGTGAGTTCTGTGGCATGGTGAAAAAGATATTTATCCACACAGCTGACACTGAAGACCAGATCCCTACGGGGAAGAGACTCATCTAGATTGACCATGGTGGACGCAGAAGTGGTGGCGGCTGGCTGTGAGGAGCAGTCGTTCACCGCTTGTTTCAGTTGCTGAATTTCCAAAAAAAGATGAAGGATGGATAAGTAGCTGCACCAACTAAAGACTAAGCGAAGCGGTTTGTGAATACTAGAAACATGGTTTGTCAAATGTGAATACTAGGATTTGAATGTTCGAGCGAGAAGAACCAAAAAAAAATCACTAGATTTGGCGGGCAACACAAATGGAGCGAGATTCCCGTTTTAGCTGGGCAACCTCCAATCTCTGTCTCCTGAGTTTGATGTGTAGTTTAAGTAGTCCAGACTGAATAACGGCTAGAATTCTAAAATTAGACGCATAATGAAACAATCGTTCTGAGTTGATAAATCACTTCTAGTTATCTCCATTTATCTGTTACTCTTTTTGAAGCACGCTTTGCATATACATAGTAGTTCGTATGCGTGGGTACCAGTATATCATTAATTGCTTCAAGGCCCGTTCTTAATCATTTTACGAATTTTAAAAGTCACTATCGTTAACGATTAAATAGAGTTGAGAGAGTTATGTCAGTTTCCAGTTTTATCAGTCATTATTTGTGACAAGGTCAATAGTCATGAGTCGTAAACTATAAAATAGGTCTTCTATTTAGTTTCTGAATGGAGCACACAACATGAGTTCATGCAACTTAACACTTGTGTTTTATTAGAGTGTGCCTACAAGTTTGAGATAAATCTTTTGGGAATGTGTTCCTGTGAAAAACCTTACTAAACTACCCAATTTGTGTCATCCTTCATTCGTACACCCTTTTTATGATGAGACATGAGAGTAGAAGGGATCAAGGGCGTAGAAGAAAAGAGGGACCACTACTGTATGAGAGGGAGACTGTTATGTGAGTTGTTGGGGGTGTGCTAGTTGTTAGGATAGAGGTGTGTGTCCGTAGTTAGTGTGTGTCATTGTGTGGTGTGTTAGCTATTAAAGGTAAGGATAGATTGCCTAATGGGGTATGCTGAGTTTTGTATGATTTTAGTCATGTTGTGGATAGACAGGGCTTGTCTTGAATAGGCTCCTTGGGGAGAGGCACTAATCTCACTTTTCCCCTGGTTTAGCTATTTGCGGTACTGCTCTTAGACTAAGAGTCCCACATTTTCTGCAATTCAAATACAAGTGTGCAAGTCTACCACTTACTTTGGGTAAGAGACCAAGGTTCCATCAATTGGTAGAGTTGTCCGACGAGTTGGCGGTGATGAGAGATTGAGAGAGGCTGGAATATTAGAAGGATGAGAAGAATGGAAGTGGTGATAGAGAGAAGTGTCGCTGGTGCTAGGAACATCCTCAGCAAGACCTGGCATCCTGTGAACCAATCCACCAAGAAGGCACATTCATCACCAACCCAAATCGAGGAAGGAGATTAATTACCCGTAGACAGAGATGGATAATGGTATACAGGGCGCGCGAAAGAAAAAGCGGTCACCCAAAGCCTGGAGTCAGAATTGAAGGAGAACACCAGCGAGGAGCATGGACCAAACTCGCATGAGTGGGGAACGACCCTCATTAGTCTTTTTTTTATGAACCAAAGAAGAAAAAAAAGGAAGAAGAGGGCAAGACCGGCAAGAATCAACCCAACGAGTTACTCAAAGAATCAAGGGAGTGCAAAAACAAGGCACTCGTAATTTTTTTACCAATTCTGTGAGAAACATAGAGTGGAATGGAAAAGGGGATGAGAAAAAAAAATTAAGAAGAAAAAGAGAGAGAAAAGAAAATGGTGAAGAAGAAAAAAGAGAGAAGAAGAAAACAGTGAAGGAGAAGACAAGGGAAAGGAAGAAGAAACATACTGAACGATGGATGACTATAAGAAAGTTTCCAACAGCGGGTGGGCTTGAACTCCCTAGGGCCAAGGTGCACTACCCAAACCAGGATAGAGTCTAGGACTCTATTATGGCGCAGAAGAAGACCGGAATAGAAGTGGAGCTAGAATAAAGAGGGCATCGCCGGTGCTCACCCGCGTTTATGAAGGAGTAAGAAGGACGACATTCTCTCGTGGCAAGGTGATGAAGAACAATGGTGTGAGAATTATAGAGAAAGAAAATAATCACGTGCCGTAGAGGTTTTTAGGGCACTTTACGAGAGAAAGTCATAAATTATTGGGCTTGCAGGCCCTCAGTCAGAAAATTCAACCAAAAGGAAAAAAGAAGTTATCAAAATAGAAACTAGAAGATTTGACCGTGAAGTGGGAAAACCATCCATTGCAACCAATAAAGGGTTAGAGTATATGAGTTTTCCTTCCTGTGACTCTTGGGCCATTGCCAGCTTCAAAACTTAGAGTAGATGACTCCAGTGGAACACACACTGTGCAATAGAGAAAAGTTCCAGTGGAGCAAAAGGGCAGTAGTTATTCAAACCGTTCTCATGGTTAAGTGTGGAATAAGACCTTGGGAGATTAAGTCGAGAACACAAATTTCTAGCAAGGGAATCAAGCACTCACTTACACCCAGAACCCATCAACACCACAGTTTTTTATGATGGTCATCCGCTAAAAGTTTTTTTTTATCCAGCCTAGTGCCGTTTCTTACTCCTATATTCCTTAACTCTTTACACGACAGTCTGGTGGCATGACAAAAATGCTATCAAGTCCAAGTTCAAGCAGCACCTGAGGAGAAGGTGGTTTAACAGGGGAGGGATGATGAGACATGAGAGTAAAGGAGGGGACCAAGGGCGCAACAAGAAAAGAGAAACCGCTGCTGTATGAGAGAAAGGTTCTTATGTGAGTTATCAGAGGTGTGTTGGTTGTTAGGATAGAGGTCTGTGTGTCTGTTGTCGTTTAGCTAGTGTGTGAGTCCTTGTGTGGTGAGTTATATATTAAAGGTAAGCATAGACTTTCTAATGGTATAGATGAGTTTTGTATGATTTGGCCACTTTGTGAATAAGTAGGGCTTGTCCTGAATAGGCTTCTTAGGGAGAGGCACTGTTCTATCACTTTTCCCCTGGTTTAGCTATTTGTGGTAATTTTTGTAAGGCTTCAAACCAATTTCCCCAGTTCAAATACAAGTGTGCTTATTATCTGTCGATTACTTTGGGTTAAGAGACCAATATTCCATTATTTTACTCTCGTTTGATATAAGACATTCCTAT